>JAVJIF010003646.1:322500-331646 GCA_038442645.1 Agave tequilana | reverse complement strand
TTTTCTTTATTAAATATAGCCAAGTCATACGAGAAAAATCATCAACAAATATGAGAAAATATCTAAAATCTATAGATGAAGGCACACGGACTAGGACCCCAGAAATCAGAGTGAACTAACTCAAATGTAGAACTACTATGGTTATTAACTCGACTCAAAAAAGAGACTAGATGATGCTTGCCCATCTCACAAGATGTCCAACAAAGTGTAGAGAAAAAAACTCAACAGAAATTACCGACCGAAGGTTCTGCAATGAGAGATGACCCAAACGCCAGTGCCAGAGTAGAATAGAATCAGATTGACCTGCAACTAAGCCCGTGGGAGGCACTCTGTCATCCAAATAATACATGTCACCTCTCTCATGACCTGAACCAATCTTTCTCCTAGTTGTCAGGTCTTGAAAGACACAATAAGAAAGGAAAAAAGTTAAACTGCAGTTATATTGTTTGGTAAACTGGTTGATCTGGTAAACAAGCTTGTTTGGTAAAAAGCTTACAGGAAATTTTGAAACATATGACCCATTTTTAAGGTTCAAAGAGGGAGCAGCCTGAACTACCCCATCACCAAGGACAGGAGATTTGTACCATCAACAATATTAATAGAAGAAATTTTAGTGAAAAGATGTAAATAGGTGAATATGTCCTTAATACCTGTCATGTGAGATGAGGCTCCTGAATCTAATATGCAAGATCTGTGAGGAGAGGAGAGGCAATATAAGTATTGATACCTAATGAGGATGTAGGTCACCTAGAGGGGGATGAATAGGTGACTAGCTAATCTAATCCAAAAAAAATACGGAATTAAAACTCATTATGCAAACTAAAGCTATTAAGGTAACACATAAAGTATAACACAAGAGTGTAGCGAATTCCCGGTGAAGGGCTCTGGACTATCTCCTAAAGATTCCTCTAGATTAAGAGTGAGGTGCCACTATGGATCTCTTGGTTTAATAAAAGTGTGCACACAAGCACAATGATAATATCAAGCATGTAAGGATATGATCAATACAAGAGCATGCAAGATATTAAAACAACCCGAGTATGTATATCAATAAACTAAAGTATATCAAGTATGTGAGAATATAAACAATAAAAGCATGCAAGATATATAAACACAAGTGAGAAAGAGAGATAAGCAATCACAAACACGGGAGATTGTTTCGAGGTTTGAGGACACTTGCTCTACGTCCCCGCCTTTACCACTATGAAGGATTTTCACTAATTGATCCAGCAAGATCACTCGGTGCCTCAACACCTGCAACGAGCTTCCTCAAGAACTCTTGTACCCGCAAATCCCTCACTTGTTCTCGCAAGAACAACACAACAACACAACCCCACAAGTTCACCGAGGCCTCACCTCTACAACTCCTCAAAATAGAAGGTGAAACATTTTGTGATCTTAACACTTGATCACCCTTAAACACCCTCACAAACAAAGTTCCTATGAAATAAATATGGCTATGAAAAGCTCAAGCTTGTATGAGGAAAAACAAGATAGATGTGGAAGTGAAAAACTAAAAAAAACTTTAGAAAACTCAAGAGAATCACTCTTGATAAACTCTCTTTTGATGTGGCAACGAAACTCAAAAACTGTAGGAAAAACTTTATTGAAGATAGAAAAATAAGCTCTTGAAAAACTTGTCTAAAACTCACCCAAAGATCCCATATTTTAGGCCAAGAAAAAACTAGCCGTTATAGTTCAAAAATGGCCAGAATGGCCTGTCAGTCGACGGGCGGTCGACCGACGACGGTCAAATTTCTGACCGTTGAGTCTGGTGGTCGACCGGCAGTCGACTGACCATTGTATAATAGGTCAACTTTGAGCACAGTTTTGAGGCCTAAAACGTTAGAATTTAGAATTAAATATATAGGATGAATTTGTAGATCTTACAGTCTTCATTCTAATGCAACTTAAATCAAATCAATATCACTTTTGGAGTAGAATGTTATCAAAAAAAATATTAAAATGTGTCAAATCAGAAACTGTAAACTGTTTTCAAAACAAGAACAGACTTCAACCAAATATTTGACATCCTTAACATTTGAATCAAAAAATAATTATTGAATAAGAAATGTAGCCTAAAAATTATCTTTGAAATACAATTTAAATCATGTTGATTGAATATAAGACTGAAAAGTCATGGCTAGAAAACTATAGAGGTGTCGAACAGTTACAGAACGGTCGGCCGCCTGGTCGACCGAGAAAACCAGAGAGCTTTGCAAACGCAGTTGGCTGATCTCTATTGCGATCGACCGGTCGATTGACTGAGCTCAAATCACATGAACTTAGGCACGTCTTGTGCACGTCAGTCGGCCGCCTCGGTCGACCGGCTCAGCGACCGCAAGCAGCCCAAAAACAGTTTTAATAACTTTTTAAAATACATCTTAAATTCCTAAATCTGCATAAAATTCACAAAAATAAGTTCATTAACTTTGAAGTACAAATATGTGTAATAAAAATCAACACATATTACAAATATGTGAATTATTTTGAGGCATAGAATTTAAAGCTTGAAAATCTCTCTTGAAAAACTTCTTCTCCTTCTTGACTTGGTCCAAACTTGATCATGAGCTAGACTCCTCTTTGAGTACTTGATGCGATCTTGAAGCGCGAGCTCTTGAATCAACACGTGCTAGCTCAAAACTTGACTTCAAATCTTTCGTTAAGCTAAATACCGACTAAGATTTTGATTAAATATCTGAAACTAAATAAGCACAAGTTCATTAGTACTATAACTACATGAGTTAATCATCATCAAAAGTAGGGTGATGGGCCTTTGGGCTAACAATCTCCCCTTTTAATGATGATAAAACTCATGGGTTATATAGCATGGATTAAAGATAAGCTTCATAGAAGCTCCCCTTAACTCATGCATAGTAAATAAACATAAAGATATCAATGAAGGCTCATAATCTAAACGCAAATATATATGCATAAACAACAATAAATATGCATATATAGACTGTTAATTCTTCTCCCCCTTTTTGTTAATTCATCAATAAAGGGGTGAAGACAGTCAAGCAATAAAAATGTATATGCGATATACATTCATGAAGAGGAGAGACGTTAAGTTAATTCCTCCTGCATACATGCATTATATGGAGAAAGGATGACTAGACTCTAACTCACATAAAGTATAATAAACAATACATAAGCGGAGATGTTAAGCTCCCCTACACACATGTACTACATACCGAAGAGAGGTCAAGCTCCTCAATATGTAAAGTACATCAACATGAATCTATATATAGAGGAGATGTTAATCTCCCCTGCATATAGGCAATACATATCAATAAATTTTAAAAATTTTTGATAATACTTAAAACAAAATTTTGAAATTTCTAAAGTCAGCAAAATAAATTTTGATACAAATTGTAAATTTTGATACCAATTGAAGATGAAACATGAAATACATTTTGATACAAAAAAATACCAATTGAAATTAATACATAAACTTGTAAAGATAACAACAAATATTCAGAATTAAGTCAAGCTTAGCATAACCATTTTGTGCTTAAAAAAAAATGTATGGCATGTAAAACAAGCATGATAGGTAGTAAAAAGTGCATATTTATCATCACATTTTCATCATATTTCCCTATTTATTCTTTTATTAAGCACTACTAATAATATTTTATTGTTTAATGTGTGCAGGCCTTGAGTAATTAAAAAAATAAAGAAATATAGCACAAGTGAAGCCCAAAAGCCCAAGAAGCCTATAGCCAACATGCATAATTAATTGTAATTTAGAAGCTTCAATTTTATTTAACCTAATCTAAACTTAGATTTTAAATCTAGGGGAGGAAGAGGAAGGATAAAATTAGAACTTCTAATTGCTAAAAAAAAAGAGGAGGAAAAGAATAAGATGAGATGGACTTCTATTCAAACCTGGTTGCTTGCAATATAAGGATAAAGATAAAAGGGGGAGAAAAGCTTAAAGATAAAGAACAAATCCTTTTATAAATTCGGATTTATGATAACTTATTTCCCAAGTTATCCTGAGTTCTCGAGATAGAAGATTTGAATACAAAATCCAGAAGGAGGCGCCCAGATGAACGGACCAGAGGAGGCCACGCAAGAAAGCGCGTGGCAATTGGCCACACTTTGCTGCGAAAACGCGAACTATCGCCGCGATTCCGCGGCCATCGCCGCGATTCCGCGGCCATTTGGATAGGACTGGCTACGCGTTTCGTGGAAGAGTTATACTGGGACTCTACTTCTTATATCTCGTATAAATAACCCTGCAGGGTAATAGAGAGGGGGAAGCCAGCACCTGAAGTTAGGGGTTTTCTTTAGATCTTTTTCTTTTCAAAATTTCTAGTATTTTCGTTTTGTTATTTGAAGAAGAATATTTGAAGAAGGAGAGGAGCTTTGTAATTGGTCAGTGACACCCAATAAAAGGTTACTCATTCTTCTTTATAATTTAATTCAGTTTTTCTACTTAGATTAATTATTTTTTTTTTTCTTCTTCATGCAATTTTTCTTATTCAACATAAAATTTGAAAATAAAATAAAAAAATGAATAACTAAATTAAAACTATAGTTCACTAATCTCTCGATCAACCCTATTTTAGTTTAAAAGGTGAATTGATTGACATCTCTTATTGTTTGAAACCCTAGGATTAAAATGGTCTTCTTGAAGATGAATCGATGATTAGGTTACTTTAATTCAGGTTGCACTTTTAAATGTTTCTTCATAGTTCATACTAAAAAACTTTGATAGCATAATTTTAAGTAAAAAAACTTCTCTTATGCTATGCTTTGAAATTAGGATGAACGATTGTTTAATCTTTATTAATGCACACTAGTTAGGGTTCCAATATTATTACTCATCTTGTTTGTTTCTTAATAATAACCTAAGATGGATGCTTCTTCATTCAATATGATATTTTTTTTAAGACTAATACCGTGGGTTGTGGTAGATGATTAGTGAACTATACTTCTTAAACTTGATCAAATCTAATCAATCTCTCTTCTTCTTTTCCAAGTAAATTACAAAGAAGATCGTTCCGAAATGCTTCCATCGCATCCTTCCTGTGGATCAACCCGTCTAGCCCTTGCTACGCGGTTACCTTGAAACGAGACTAAAATTCCT
Source organism: Agave tequilana (assembly GCA_038442645.1). Classification (NCBI taxonomy): domain Eukaryota; kingdom Viridiplantae; phylum Streptophyta; class Magnoliopsida; order Asparagales; family Asparagaceae; genus Agave; species Agave tequilana. The sequence continues at coordinate 326,551 of JAVJIF010003646.1, read as the reverse complement.
AAACTATTTACAATACAGTTTCCCGTTTCAATTAAAATTTTGGCGCCGTTGCCAGGGAAGGAACGACACGATATTCTCAAAAATAAATTCTTCTTTTTCTTTCTGTTTGCAGGATCACGAACAGGACCTATAATTGCAGCTAAGGACATATAGCAACTCTGTGCCTCTGCCCTAGAAGGCAGAGCAACAGAGGCTACTATTTAGCCGCGCAAACGCAGCAATAGCTGTGTTTCCGTGGCTATAGTAGGGGACTACTAAATGAAATTTTGCAGGTTGCAATGTTCTGTTTACTGCTTTGATAAATTTTCTCTGTGATCACCCTGTATACTGCTAACTAATTAACAGTAACCTATTTGTTGATTAATAAAAATTATTTAGACTCTTGCATCATAGGCACGTGTCTATTTAATTTTTTTTAATTTCTGTTGAAGAGTGCTGGCAGCAAGGTACGTTCGTATTGCATACAGACTAGGAAACACCTTTGGCTGATTTACTACTTTGAGTGAATACTTGTCTATTGCTTTACACGTGCACTAAATCAATTTAAGGGCAAATCCATAAACAAGATAAGGTGGGAATTTCATCCCTTCCTTGGCCCACAAATCATCTATGTCGCACTCACAACCCAAACCTAAAGTAAAAATTGACTAGACGTTGGCTTAGGTTAACTCGGACTCATTAGGAGATTGGCTGAAGGAGGAAGTTGTTCGAAATTAACTCTCGCCAAATCGGTGCCTAGGAAGGGGATTAAGGGCCGAAAGCCCGAAGATCGGTGGTTACTTAATTCAGGAACGTCTTGACGGATAACCTCCCACCGATCTTGCCTCCTACCTAGCCGATTAACTCGTGGTTAAGGTCGGCAATATACCTCCTAAAGACAGTCTAAAGTTAGGAGTCGTCTAGGCCCAAGCTTACCCTAGAATAGGATTTTTGATTATTTTTTTCTCTTTCTTAATTGATTGGGTGAACTTATTGAAAACACCTAGAGGGAGGGGTGAATAGGTGTATGGCTAATCTAATGATCAATAATGCGAAATTAAAAATTTAATGTAACACACTTAGTGTAACCAACGAGTGTAGCGAATTCCGGTGAAGGGCTCTGGACTAACTCCTCTGAATTCTTCTAAATAAGAGTTGAGGTGCCATGTAAAGCTCTCTTGATTAAACACAAGTATGGGCACACACAAATAACATAAGCATGTATATGATATGACAATATGAATCAATGCACAATGTAAGAGAGAGAGTTAGAGAAAGTGGATCAAACGCAAACACCGAGATATATTTCGAGGTTCGTGCACACAGCTCTACGTCCCCGCCTTCACACAGAAGGATTCCACTAACTCGTCCACACAGGACTTCCCACACAGGGAACCTCCACTAAGGATTTGGGGCAAGTACAATTGGGAGTACGCAACTCCTCTCTCAACCAGTACAACCTCTCACTAGAGGCAAAACACAAAACAAATCACCTCTACACTTAGGTGGATAGGCACTTAGCCACACAAACAACAATCACCTCACACTTGAGGGATTCCAACACAATCTCCACCTCTCACTAGAGGGAGCCAAATACCACTTCCACTATCACCTCACACTTGAGGGATAACAACTCAATCACCTCTCACTAGAGGGATATCACAATCAATGGAAGATTTACTACTAGGTGATCACAAAGACCACAAATAACTTCTTTTCCCACAAAACAAAGATCCTAATAGATAAGATAGTACAGAAGCTCAGTGTGAGAAATAAAGAGTTTGGAAATCAAAAACTCAAAGAAAAATACTTGGGAAAACTTCTAGGATATGATTGAAATGAAGAACAAAAATAAATCCCAAAGACTTCTCTTTTTCTTTGATTTTTCCAACTCTTTAAAACAAATGAAAATAGATCTTTTTGGCTCTAAAACACTTTAAAACTTGCTTTAAAAACACTTAGGAAGATAGAAATTTTTGCTCTAAAATTGTTGTTGAAAAACAACTCAAATGGGGTATATATAGCCCCATTAGAAATCTGCCCGTTGGCAGCTGAAAAAGGGCCAGAATGCCCTTCCGATCGACTAGCCGGTCGACCGGCCAACGGTCAAAAATTTAACCGTTAAGCCCAAGGTCGACCGCCCGGTCGACCGTGCCTAGAATCAGAGAGCAACGACTCTCTGGCCGGTCGACCGAGCTGGATATAGAGAGCAGAGCTCTCTGTCCGGTCAACCGCCCGGTCGACGGAAGCATTTCCAGAGAGCAGAGCTCTCTGGCGGTCGACCGGCCTCCCTAGCAAGGCTGGGTGCACGTTCTGTGCACGTCAGTCGACCGGCCCGGTCGACGGCAGTCAGTCAGCCTGACAGATTTGGGACTAAAAAGCTTGGGCTTTTATCTTTTATAAAATCCATAAAAACGCATAAATTTCACAAAAATCAGTTCATGTTATATCTTTGAAATACAAACATGTTTGAGTAAAAATCAAATCATGTGACAAATATTTTGAACCATTTTTGTGACTAGGAAAATTTGCCTTAAACCAAATTCTGTATTTTCCAAACCTAGATTTTTGAAATGGAAATCCGATTTTTCAAAAACACATGTAAATACAAAAAAAAAACATCATATTAAACAACTTTGAAGCATGTTGTGTATAGATAGAATCCAATATACATGAAAGGTATTATATCTATATTTTTGACATTAAATCCAAAAATAAGTTTTGTCTAAATACAAAACTCCAAACACATGAATAGTGAATCAAAATAAGTTTTTCTAAATAGATGAAGCATATATGTATATAGATCAAATCTAATATACATTGAACCATGTAAACTTGTTTTGATTCTATCTATCCATAAAAACCAAGATCGGTTAAACCGAAAATTAAAACCAATAAAATGAAACTTAAAACAAGTGTGTGTTGTGAACTTGAGCATATCACACTATCTAACTTTACAATGGATTCTAAACTAAATCTTAAAGTAAACAAACCGAAGTCTTCTTGTAGAATGTCGTCTCCAAGTTGACTCGATCCAAACGCGATCCAACGAGTTTGACTCCAACCGAGTGCTAGATGTGAACTTGACGCTCGAGCTCTTGAATCACCATGTGAAAGCTTCAAAACACCTTTGTTAAAGCTAATCACCTACTAATAACTTGATCAAATATCTGAAACTAAATATCACAAGATTATTAGTAAACTATAACTACATGAGTAATCATCATCAAAAACTAGAGTGGAAGGCCTCTGGGCCAACACTTATTGTTAACTGTGCATGTTAGCTTGGTCGAGAGAGACCCATTCACATCTAGACTAACTAGGACTAGTTCACCACCCAAACAAAAACCCAATTCATACATGGCACAACCACCATCAGTGCAAGATAGGTTCTATCCTTTTAGGACCTCTCTTCCATCTTGCATTCAGTTACCCGATGAAGGTGTTGACCAATTTGAGCTCAAACCACAATACATCAACACTCTTCCCAAATTTCATGAATTTGAATCTGAGGATGCAAATTTTTTCATAAGGGAATTTGAAGAAGTATGTCTAATGATGAAAATACCCAGCCTAAGAGTAGATGCCATTAAATTACGATTTGTCCCACTCTCTTTGAAAGACTTAGCAAAGAAATGGCTCTACAGTTTAAAGGCTGGGTTACCTCATGGGATAATTTCGTCAAAGCCTTCTTAAAGAAGCTTATCCCGTTCACAAGACTGCACTGATGGGAAAAGCATCTTGCAGTTTAAGCAAACAGCCAATGAACCTTTTTGGAAGTACTTCGAACGTTTAAGGACCACCTTGCCAATTGCCCTCACCATGGGATAGAGAAATGGCGACTTTGCCAAGCTCTTTTTGATAGATTAGAATATCAAACAAAAACCCTATTAGAATCCATGTGCCAAGGAGGATTTTGAAAAAGAACGAAGACGAAGGATGGTTATTATATGAAGAATTGGCTGATAATACCATCCAATGAGAACCAACTCCGGAAAAATTTAGCACTAATGACCCTAGCTCTTCTAAAGGAGGTGTCCATTCCATTGAGGCTAACATAGCTACTGAAGCT